>CM045759.1:24870217-24880217 GCA_025200525.1 Camellia lanceoleosa
TATGCAGTTCTCGATACGTCTCACTCGGAGGATACAATACCTGTGCGGCTCGTCCGGTTACACCGGCCTCAAATGAACCGTACATACAATATCGTGCCTGAAAAGAAAACAAACTTAACAGGTACAATGTCATTAGCAACATGCATGACAATGCAAATGAAAGCACGCATGCTAATGTACATGACGACACGCATGCCAATGAAAATATGACACGCATGCCAATGGAAATGAGGCACGCATGCCGATGAAGATGGGGCACACATGCCAATGGAAATGAGGCACACGTGCCAATGAAGATGGGGCACACATGCCAATGGAAATGAGGCACACGTGCCAATGAAGATGGGGCACACATGCCAATGTAAATGAGGCACACGTGCCAATGTAAATGAGGCACACGTGCCAATGTGAATGGAAATGAGGCACACATGCCAATGTAAATGAGGCACACGTGCCAATGGGAATGAGGCACACGTGCCAATGAGAGTGAGGCACACATGCCAATGTAAATGTGGCACACGTGCCAATGAAAATGAGGCACACGTGCCAATGTGAATGGAAATGAGGCACACATGCCAATGAAGATGGGGCACACATGCCAATGGAAATGAGGCACACGTGCCAATGCAAATGAGGCACACGTGCCAATGAAAATGAGGCACACGTGCCAATGGGAGTGAGGCACACGTGCCAATGAGAATGAGGCACACGTGCCAATGCAAATGAGGCACACTTGCCAATGAGAATGAGGCACACGTGCCGATGCAAATGAGGTACACGTGCCAATGAGAATGAGGCACACGTGCCGATGCAAATGAGGCACACGTGCCGATGCAAATGAGGCACACGTGCCGATGCAAATGAGGCACACGTGCCAATGAGAATGAGGCACGTGCCAATGCAAATGAGGCACACGTGCCAATGAGAATGAGGCACACATGCCGATGCAAATGAGGCACACGTGCCAATGTGAATGGAAATGAGGCACACATGCCAATGAGAATGAGGCACACGTGCCGGTGCAAATGAGAATGAGGCACACGTGCCGATGCAAATGAGGCACACGTGCCGGTGCAAATGAGGCACACGTGCCAATGGGAATGAGGCACACGTGCCAATGCAAATGAGGCACACGTGCCAATGAGAATGATAAACGATGCAAGTGTGACACGCATGCCACACGGAATGTGAAATGAAAGTGAATGAGACAAATGAGACACGCATGCCTCATAAAAATGGAAAATGATGCGAATGATGCAAATGAAACAAATGAGACACGCATGCCTCATAAGAATGCAAAATAATACAAATGAGACACGCATGCCTCATAAGATGCAAAATAATACAAATGAGACACGCATGCCTCGTAAGATGCAGAATGATACCAATGAGACACGCGTGCCTCATAGGAATGGAAAATGATGCAAATGATGCAAATGAAACAAATGAGACACGCATGCCTCATAAGAATGCAAAATAATACAAATGACACACGCATGCCTCATAAGATGCAAAATAATACAAATGAGACACGCATGCCTCATAGGAATGGAAAATGATACGAGTGTGACACGCATGCCACACGGAATGTAAAATGTAAATGAGACACGCATGCCTAAGGGAAATGCAAAATGATGCAAGTGTGACACGCATGCCACACGGAATGTAAAATGTAAGTGAGACACGCATGCCTCACGGAAATGCAAAATGATGCAAGTGTTACACACATGCCACACGGAATGTAAAATGTAAGTGAGACACGCATGCCTCACGGAAATGCGAGATGTAAGTGTGACACGCATGCCACACGGAAATGCGAGATGCAAGTGAGACACGCATGCCTCATGGAAATTGAGGCACGCATGCCACAAAGTCTGAGCTGAAATGTAGATCGAAAAATGCATGACAATGCGAATGAACTAAAGTGCGTGACAACGCACGTCTTTTGAAATGCATGACAATGCTCGTAATAAAATGCATGACAATGCATGAAGGGTGTGCATGACGGTGCGATGCGACGCGCCGGACAGTATGATGGAAGCATGCAACGCACACGGGGCAACTTTTGAGTCTTGTAAAAGGCAAAAGGATACAAAAGGATACAATCATTGCATGAATTTGAGTGCTACGCACAGAAGACGTGGTCCGAGGTCAAAACGAAGGCCGGTTGAGCGTCGAAGATACACTTTCTTGCACTTTCTCTAGCTATGAAGACCAAAAATCACTCATATGGCCTAAACAAGGTTGTGGGAACACCACCGGCTGGAAGGGGAAGCCACCAGCTGTCCACCGGCTACAAGATAATTCCATCGGCACAATATTCTGCCGGCCGGCACAAAATTCTGCTGACCGGCAAAAAGTTCCTGGATCGGGGCAGATTCGACATTTCACCATGGGTGTTTTAAATAGGGTTCCAAACCCTATTCTTTTCATTATCCTTCGCCGAAAACGACCTCTCTCTCTCTCTAGAGTCCTTTTTCTTCCTCATTTCCTTGTTTTCTTCGCGTCCTAAGCCCGTTTCGTCGTCGGATTCGCGATTTCCTTCGCGTTTCGGACATTTTCAACCGAACAAATCTTTGTTTCGGTGCCTCTTTTGCCATTTCCACCTTTTTGGGGTTTGTTCCCCTCACTTTCCTCTCCATTTTTGTGCTTTTTCACATCCCGACCTTTCTGGCCATTTTCCACCCTCCCGGGAGTTGACTTTTCAGTTGACTCTTCGTATTCCAACCTCATTTTCATTCTCCGACCATTTTTTCATCTCTCTTGACATGGCGGACGACATTCCAGGCGGTAGGACTCCCCCGGATCACGAGATGGATCCCGGGGTCGAGCTTCTACCTTTGAGCGAGTGCCCGTTCGACCCGGCGACCTACCGGCTGGCGATTCATGTTCTGCCACCCGACGGACTGCGCCAGTTCAGGAGTTTCGACATGGCGTTGGATCCTGAGCTCCTGCTACGTGAGCCTGCCTCTCACCTATCCTTTGGCGCTTCCGAGGTAACTTTCTTTCTCTGCTTTATTTTCTGCAATGTAGAACTTTTAACTGCCAACTGTCATAGCTGATTGCATTCTTTAACTGCTTAGCTCAGATACTCTGATACATTGTGTATTGTAGTTGATTACAAATGCACTTGCAACTGATTATCTTTTTAAGACTCACATGCGCGCACACACCGCACTAGCCTTGAACCACTCAACACACGGCACACACCATATTTCACTGTAAACTCACCCACACCCAGCATCTGCTTGAATCTGAAAAACTTGCACGCATGCCAGATTTGCATCGAACCACACAAACATGCTGACGCGTCATACGTTGTAGTTCACTATAAGCACACTGGCACCCGGTACCTGTTTGAATCTGAAAATACGCACGCATGCCAAATTTGCACTGATTTTGACTGCTTCTTCAAAACTATACATTTTATATTGCTTCACAACTACTTGTTTGAAAACTGGGAGATTCCCATACCATCCGCGGGTATGGGAATACCGTCGCTCGTGAGTGGTACGTCGAGCTTCCCGACGTAGTTCACCATATTGTGGACCAGGCTAGCTTTGGCGCATTTTGCAGAGGACTCTCCAGGCTCACTACATGCAGACCTCTCCTCGCCGCTCTGGTGGAGAGGTGGTGGGACACCACCGATTCATTTCATTTGTCTGCGACTGGGGACATGACGATAACCTCTTATGATTTTTCGATGCTCATAGGCATCGGGGTAGGGGGTGATCCGATCCCCTTTGACATTGATATGGACGAGTGGACCGCGGCTCAGGTCTACTTGCTCGGCGCGGCACCGCCTCTTGCGCGTCCCGGCTTCGTCCGATACTCCTGGTTTGAGGTGCAGTTCAGGGTCCAGCCTCTCCTTGTCGATGCAGCCCCGATGACTCAAGAGGCCGTGGAGAGATACACACGCGGCTTCCTCATGTTCCTGTTTGGGACGACCATTTTCGCTGACCGGGCGAACATAGTGCCTCTCGCTGCCGCCAACAGACCGGTGGATGTCGTGACATCTTACATTATGATCGGGTGGCGCCGCCTGCCACTCTCTATGGATACATGAGCTCGGCTTCTTGGCAATGACAGCTGAAATTTCTTGGCGTGTTTGGGAGATACATTTCTTTTTCTGACTTTCATTTTTGTTCTATATTTTCTGTACTCTGCACACCGCACACACTGTAGTCTGCTTTACACTTGTCAGATATCGCATAATACGGCACACACACATACTCGCTTATTAATCGACCGTACATCGCCACTCGCACACTCTGCACAATGGCTCCGCTATTTCTGCTTTTATTCTATATTCTGCTTTATCTGATAAATGCACTGGTATTTACCTTGCAGTTGTGGGTTTATGCCTACTTTCCTAGGCTCGCTCCCATACCGGAGACGGAGACTCCTCTGGTCGTCCTTTTTTCGCGTCGCTTTGACGGGAGATGCACCTGGAGGCTGCGAGAGACATTCAGCTTCTTCCGCCGCTACTTCGACACCATCACCCCCGCAGAGGTATGTTTTACCTGCAGTTCATTTAAGCTTTGCCTTTCCACTGCATATTTCACTAACAGCAGATAACAAACTGTGTTGCATTTTCAGATCACCTGGCAACCTTGGGCTCCTTTGCCAGCCGTGATGCGGGATCGGTTTGCCGGTGCTGATGAGACCTCGCGTTTCTGGATTCTGCTGGAGGGCCCGATCTGTCGGGCTTGGTACTTGGGTGAGCGTTTCTTGCGTTAGACCCTAGGCTTACTTAAGCAGACAGTCCCGGTGCACCCTCCTGAGCATATGAGGGATACCGAGAGATTCACTGCCGAGCAGATGGCGGACTACACCATTAGCTGGGAGGCAGATGGCTTCAGAGGCGAGGGCGATTACTTGGAGTACGTCCGGACTTTCCTCATGCGACCTCTGAATGGCGGTCGCCGAGCTGAGAGAGAGTGAGACAGCGGTGCCAGCGGCCGGAGCAGGAGTAGGAGCGCCGAGGAGAGCTCGAGTCTGTGGCAGGGGCGGAGTTCAGAGAGGATGAGGGACCGGTTGGCCTGCTCTGCCCACTTCACTGACTTTCAGTGGACAGGGTGGGGCGATCTATCAGATCCCCTTCGCCCCTCCGTCGGCTGATCACGAGTTTGTCGGTGTCCCCGACTTGCCTCCGGTATGTATTACTGCATTTTTTACAGTTATTTCATTTCAGTTTATTTGATATTTCACAGAATATTGATGCATCTGATACTTTTGCAGGCTTCTTCTGAGTATACCCGGCAGTCATTGGAGATGAATGCCTCCATGATGGGGATGCTACAGCGGACCTTTGACCACTTAGCCCTTTACAACATTTCGGTATGTTCTTTCTGACCATAGCCTCAAACCATACACAAACTGCTTCGCATAATCTGATGCACGATACAACACTGGATACCCAGCCTTCACGGCTGATACATCAGACTTCACGCCGCATCTCGCGATCGATTCACTTTGCTCACGGCATTCACAGATCAGACTCATACCGATCAGATTTGCGTGATTCGCAGCGATTCACGCCACGGCATTCACAGACGGTATGTACTACCTTGCATTCGCATCGATTCATCGCCACGGCATTCATATGTACTCATGCATCGCATTCATCTTGATTCACTCGCTACGGCATTCACAGATCAGACTCATACATTGCATTCTCGCGATTCGCTTCGCCACGCCATTCTGATGTATTCGCCTTTCATGCTTTTTCACCTCCTTCCGTTCTCCTGGATGGCACTCATTTGGACCTCCCATTTCTACCCGGGATGGCAGAGTATATCCCCGCACTAGAGGAAGGCGCACTCATGTCGGGAGCAGCTCACGGGCTCCAGTTCCAGATGACGAGTCTGAGGCAGAGACAGAGGCGGAGTAGACCGGTGATGGCGCGGACTCGAGCTTAGACGGCGATGCCCCTGGTGGTGCCCCTGGTGATGACGCCCCTGGACCTTCGTCCAGGAAGAGGACTAGGACAGATTGATAGCCCTGGGGCGATTTTTGACATTTGATACAGACTTTGCTGTTTTTCTTCTTTTTTTGCATTTTCCTCTTTTGTTAGTGGTTAGGGTACTTTGTACTGCCGCAGGCAGATTTTGTTTCCCAAAACTTATGTACTTGAAACGATTATGAAACGAAACAAACTTTTTGTTTGAAAAAGTGTTTACATTTGCGCATTTCATACCTTGCACTGTATTGCATCATATTACACCTCAAACGTAAATGATATTGATCTGTTGTCTGAAAATTGAGCACTCGCACTATGATAATCGGATAACCAACCAACTAACAGCAGACAACTCATACAAACCACTACTCAAACTAAATAATACAGCCCATACTCTACTGGGGATTGATCTGTACACAGCCCATAATACAACACTCGGTTCATTCTGCACACAGCAAACCCTGAACAAATAGCCCAATCTGACAAGACGGACCACAAAACGGAAATGGTTGGAGTTGAAACACGCTCGATTGTCCTAAATTTTCCCTTTCCTTCTCCTGCCTCGCATAAATGTAGAGAATGGCACAGCATTCTGAGCACAAACGATTTTTTGAAATAAAGAAGGGTTTTCAACCGGGGTATCGAGCCTACCACAGAACATAGCGAGGCAGACTCAAACAAAGAAACAAAAGGCACACGGCTTGAACACAACGTGACACACTCGGAAAAGACTCAAAGCCAAGAAAAAAATCGAGACCGACAAATCAAAAGACACGACACACGGACATGTTTACAAAAAGACCTCAAATCTCGAGGAGCCAATTCCTCCGGGCATTATTCCCACCCTTTCTGATTTGTGATACTCACATCACTCGGCCCTCAGGCTGTTTTTTTTTTTTTCAAAACCCTTTTCTCACTTCTCTCTCTACTTACACCTCTCTATTCTTTATTCTCTCATTTTTTATCCCTCCCCAGGGTGATTAATGGATGAATAGGAAGTCGCAGGTTCACGCCCAGCACTTTTAGCTTACGGCTATTTCTCCCAGTGGATAGAGTGCCCTTCTGGCAAGTATGTTGACGGGGGAAAGACAGAAGGCCTGACTCAATTGTACCCCTAGTTCATCACTTTGACCATTTTTTGGTTTTCTTCCTAAAACAAATTTTGACCAAAATGAGAGTTGGATTAACATACTTGTTCGATTTTGATTTGAAAATCATGCAAGTCAGGTTGTGAGCACTGAAAATTCTCCTTTTCGGGTCCAAGAAAATGGTCCGGCTTTGGAAAATGAAATAGTTTTCGAGAAAAGAATCAACTTCAGCAAAAATTTTCAAAAACTATTTTTGCAAACAATCAACGCTCAACGAGCGCGGAACTTACCCTCGAGATATGCAACCTCGGATCGAAGGTAATGAAAAATTGCCCCTGGCTTAAGGGGGGGAACACGGCAACGGAAAGTTGCCCCTTGGTTTGGACGGCAACTCAGGGCAACTTATGGCAATGCATGGCAACAGAAAGTTGCCCCTTGTTTGGATGATGTTGCTGCATGCTGTAAGCCAGTCCTCATTGATGACGATCAGACCCTCAGACGCGGAGGAGACGAACACAGTCTGAATCAATATATGGACACAATCACCTGGAAGGTGTTGGTGGTTAGGCTTCAAGAGGAAGTTGATCACGTAGTTCCAGGTTGCTGCAATTGGGACATCGGATTCGGAGGAGGCACAAGTGATCAAAACCATGACATGGACTGAGACGCTATGGAAGCGTTGGGGGCTGGACTTCAGGATGAAGTTGCCTACGTATCCCAAACGTGGGAATCAAGCCTTACGTAGTTCCGATTAAGGTACACTCGGGTATTTTAACCTTCACTGTTTAGGCTCTAACTTTTGCCAAGGTGCCCAATGTGGGTTTTCGACCTTGCGAGCTATGTTTTTCTTTTTCTTTTTCTTTTCTTTTCTTTTGCATTTTCATTTTTTATTTCTTTTGCTATTTTTTTTTGTCTTGCTTCTTTTTTCTCTTTTTATTTCTTTTTTTTCTTTGCTCTAACTTTTGCCTGAGTCGCCTTCCGGGTTTTCGGCCCAGCGAGCCTCTCAAAGGGTAAAAGTGTAGCAAGCCCATGCGGAATGGTTTTGAGATTGAAGCCTCTCTGTGTCCAGGAGAATGACTGTTGTGTTGATTTGCAGGAAAGTCTATCATGGTTACTTCACGAGTCTTGCCTGATGGGATCTGATCTTCTTAATCTGGCTTTGGTGCCTCTTGCTCGAGGGCTACCTCAAAATGGGCCACACAGACGTTTCATGGCACTGTTTGAACATTTTGAACGGATTCCAGTTTGCAAGAGATAGATTGAATCTTGAGGCTGAGAGCGATCCTGGGCTGCACAATCTCAAGAGCGATTCCACACAGGTCTTTGCAAGACCGCACGAAACATTTTGTTTTTTTTTTTTGAAAGTTTTTAAGAAAGCGACAAATCGCTCGCGCAGAAGATAGTGTGGAACCAGTCTGGATCGAACCAGGATCCTTCTCAGTACTCACGCCGACAAGCATGATTTCATTCATTAAAAGCTTAGCATGCCTCTCTTTCCCTCAAAATGATCAACATTTTACAAAACCCGAGGAATTACTTCCTCTTCGTTTTCATCACCGCAGTGTTCGAAAAGGGGTTTTATGAAAAACTTAGTTCATTACAACGATGTTTAAGGCACAAGAGAGTAGGTGGTATGTACTGTTGTTCCATTCACATCTTCTGGCACAGCTGACTCAAATAGCAACAAGTACGGAACGTGATAGCCACAGCTGTTTCATTCAGATTCCCTGATTGTGACTGGCTTCTCAACCGAGACAGGCTCAAAAGGAAAAAAGGATAATTACAAAATGGCGTTAGAGGCAACAACCTTGGAATCACCTGGTATTCTATACAAGAGGGACTGACTCATGACAACAAGACAGACCCTGTAAGCAAAAAAACTGACTCAATACAGATAGACAGGCTCAAAACAAAACAAAAGACTGACTCGACACCCAAGTCAGAATTTACAAAACTAGCATTGGCAGATGCTCAAAAATGTGTGCCAAATGCCACATCCAAAAATGCACCAGGCACTGCCTGCAGGCGGTTCACCCTCTGATTACATACTCGCAGTATCTGTGTCCTCAAAATCCAGTAGTTGGGTAGTGACGGAGTTTGCTGAGGTGGGGGGAAGAATAACCTCGTTGTCAATCAAATCTTGCACCTCATGACGGAGGCAGAAACAATTATCGGTAGCATGGCCTGTCTGTTGGTGGTACGCACAGTACTGAGCAGGGTCATGAGTGGCAGGGAGATTCTTTGGGAGAGGCTGAGGCTCCAGGGGTTTAAGGTGTCCCCTCTCGGCAAGGATCTAAAGTGCCTTGGACAATGGCATATAGAGAGCATGGAAGACCCTGCGCCCTCGGGGCAGGTATTTTGGAGCCTGAGCACTCTTGCTAGATGCACTAGCGAACGGATCGGCGGGTGCGGACTTGGATTTCTTATCCTTTCCGGATGCAAGGTTGGGAGCGGGAAGAACTGTTTTGGCATGACGGGGCCTATCCCGATTTCTCGATTGATCGAATCGCCCTTGGTGAGTGGGAAAGCATCCTCCACAGCTTTCGACACAACTGCAGATATCTGTTGCTTGTTCATCCCCCCGGCTTTCAAAGCCCCTACTGCCCACAACAGTTGTTCGATAGGGTCGGCATCTGCCTTCATCTTACCTTTATCTCTAGCCTCAGCCTGATCTAGAATTTGGTTTGATGCATCGTTACCATAGCTGGAGGTCATCTCCGGTTGGCTAAGTTCAATTACTATCCGTCCCAATAGAGGGGGCTCCTGGGGTATAAAGCCTCCGACATATGGTGCGGCTGGTGGCGAAGCAGACATCCCATAGGCGAGATCCGCCACGGATCTTTGAAGATCACCTATCATTCTCATTAGTTCAAATGTAGTAGGCTCGCGAGCCTGATATAGTTGAGGGGTCCAAACTGGGTGTGCAGCAGGCGACCTGGGTGGATGCGGC